>CM074502.1:20260623-20274890 GCA_037389245.1 Oryzias sinensis | reverse complement strand
CCCTCGGTGCGCTCCGGCAGATTAATTATCTTTATGTTGTTGCGCCGGGACCTGTTTTCCTGATCCTCCAGCCGGGCGAGGGCTTCGTTCAGGCGGGTTTCGGCACCCTCAAGTCTCGCCAACAGCTGGGTGGCGGAGTCCTCTGTGTCGGAGATTCTTTATTCCGCATTTTCCATTCTCCTCTCTAAGACTTTCACGTTCTCACACACAGCACTGACCGATTTAACAATCTGGTCTAGCTTAGTATCCATGCTTGCGCTGAGTTTAGCATACAGCCCATCACTTATCTTCATCACAAGGCTTTCAATGTCGCTCTCCGCCATGTTGTTCAGGCCCTGTTCCTCTGCCTCTGTCTGCGTTTTTTGAGGTTTCTGGTGTAAGACTCTTTTATTTTCTGGCATCTTGACCAGAATTTCCCGAAGAGACATCACACTCCTGTAAAGACCTTTTCTGCCACAATTCTTTATCTTTAAGTCCAAAAAATGTTCTTTAATTCGGGGAGCTCCGCTCACGCACTCCTACTCACTTCGCATCACGTGACCCTCCCCCTGATAGTATTATTTTTAATCATAGTCATGATTTTTCTAATATGAATAATCTGCATATATTTTAGATAACTGATCTGCGTGTGCTTTGTTAATATCCAAAATAAATTTATGCCTACTTTACATAATTATTAAGTAATTCATGGTTGTCGTGTTAATTATTGATAGTTAAGTATTCTTAATGACCTGATACTGTGTTAGTGAGGCATAGATATCAGATAAAAAGTTATGAACCGGATAATGATAAATCATGTAATAAAAATTGTAACGGTAGAACTGAAGCTAAAGCTGAAGCTTTATTCACCATACAGTTGTAGTTACAATAACAGAAAATTTGCAGAGCAGCAAATCTATTTACCAGATTAAATGTCAGTAGGTAAAAAGATTAGCTGAGATGCAATACAGTCTAGCCATTTTCAAGAATGGACATTTTTTATGCTCTCTTTGTGTTTGTTTCAAACGTGGGGAGGAAAACAATTCAATTACACTGAAGTAATCAGGTTTACACAAAGTTTTGTTTCCCACTAAATGCGCAAGTGAATCCAGAAGCACAATTATTAAATTCTAATTTCAGGATTGTTTACTTTTTTAATCTGTAAGGAGTTTTCTCTCACCGCTGGCATTCAGCATCACAGATTTTCTGGCTTGTTTCTGAAGTGACACCATTATCTGCTTCACAGCTGTCAGTGCAGTTGAGAGCTCCAGAGCTTAGGATAGTTAATATGCAGGATGTCATATTTAACCATGCAGAAAGACATAGTTTATGTGTACATCCCCTGCTTTTTATAAATGTGCAACATATATTTGACATTTGAAGATACAGTATGCACATAAACAGGAAAGCTGTTTTTAAAACAGCATCACTTTGTTTTGTCCCCTTAAATGTCTGAATTATTTTATCATTTGCAATACAGTCATCAAAAAGGTTTTTAAGATTTAGAAGATAAAAACGAATGCCTTTAGCTCTAATGATCCATTGTGTTCTGATCTAAAAAAGGAAAGATATCAAACATCATACCTCCACGTACTTTGGTATCAACAGAGTATGAATAAAACTAGTTTTTCAGACAGCATACCAAGAAATGGGCATCAAACATGTAAAAAATCCCTTTAGAAAGATCTTTTTGAAAATACTATCAAAACACCATTTTTGTCTAAGAGCATGACTGAAGGCAGTGTGAGGGAAGGAATTCAGCACTGCTTCAAAGGCACAACTGGTTCATAAACTTTCAAATCATCTTAGTTAAAAGTTGAACACCATACAGCTGTATTTATTCATAAGAAGAATCCTTGGTCATTGTGGATCACTAGTGGACAACTAATTACAATTACATTATTTAAGGTTAGAAAAATTCAACTTATAAAAGTAAATTTCTGTACCACACTTTTTAGATGTGCTTAAATAAATGTAAGAAATAAAAAATTAATAACACTGAAAAAGCAGCATTTGACTATATTCTTCTGATATTCTTTATTTTGCATTTATTGTTGGGTAAATTACTCTCAAAGAGTATTGAAAAATTTACTTTAATTATTAGATCAAATTGTATTTAAATTATTTTACTAATTTCTCAACTTATAAAGTAATTTACTACTTATTACTTTACTTTACTTTTACTCC
This sequence comes from Oryzias sinensis, assembly GCA_037389245.1. Taxonomy (NCBI): domain Eukaryota; kingdom Metazoa; phylum Chordata; class Actinopteri; order Beloniformes; family Adrianichthyidae; genus Oryzias; species Oryzias sinensis. Next base: position 20,272,724 of record CM074502.1, on the reverse strand, counting down.
ACTCACATACAAATTCTCAAGGGAATAAAGTTAGCACAAACAAGATACCCTTGTAAAATCCACAAAATAATAACACAAAAGGTTCACAAGAACTATCAGGTTTTTTGGCACCACTTCACAAATTTCACTGCATGAACATGAAAAAATGTACATGATATGGTAAATGTACATGGTAACTACATAGTGTAAAGACATGTCGCTCATTGACACTAGGGCAGTGGAAGCTGCCAGCTGGGGAATAGTAACATCCAAATCACCCAGGAGTTTTTTATAAAACTCCTTTAACTTAAAGTTTACATTTGTAACTGGTTGTGTGTGTCTGGATCATTGCTACAGTCATTGACTGGTTTTATTGCAGTAGAAATACATAACAGTTTTTTTTGTTCTGCAAAACAGATCTTCTCTTCCTCTGACAGTATTGGACAGAAAAAAGCTTGTTTAATCTTCTGTATTTCTGGATAGTTGAGGTATAAAATGAAAGAGAAAAAATTCCAGTCATGTTTTGCTGTATAGTTTTATTTAAGTTCTCTAAAAGTATTTCTTCTTGTATTATTTTTGTTGCCAGTGATGGGGGGTATTGTTTTGTGGCGGCCGCGTCGCAAATGAATACAATTGCAACTCAGTATTCTTTATTAATAAATAACAGTAACAACTAACGACAACCTATCTAACTAATGAACTAACTACACAGGTAGAATGACTGTGTGTATGTGTGTCAGCGCGCCGCATGTGCAGGAGGAAAGAGGGCACACAAGTGTGTTGGGGTACGTGTTGCTTCTTCTGCAGCGGACCACTTTCGAAACTTCACCTGTGCTCTCTGGTACAGACATCTTCTCAGAATATTATATATTGCCCACTAATAAACGAGACTAACGAGACTGCAGACACCTTGTCACCTTTCCGGTAGTCATTTAGCCTGACACCCATGAGCACAAAATAGTTCCCAAACAAAACATGTAGTGATATTCATCTAAATCTAACAGTGCGCGTTCATTTTTGGTGTTACAGAGTGAAAGAGAACAGTAATAACACCCCCCCCCCAACACAAAATCCTCCGGCGGGCGACGATGTCGCGCACTGAAGAACGGACGCAGCTTGTAATGGAAATAAATACAATGGAAACTAATAAGTGTGAGTAAGCGTGTGAGTAGAGGGAGCCGTGTGAGGCTTGAAAAGTGAGTGAGAGCCACGCGCAGCGCAAGAGATGAGAGGCGCGGCGCAGGGAGTGAAGGAGAAAACTAATAAAAGGTTTACCCTAGAAACCCTCAAAATCTGAACACAGGGCTATTAAAAAGATTAAATCATCAGCAAAGATGAATGTGTTTAATGTGTTTATTATAGTTCTAATCACGCACCATATGCAGAACTTAAAAAAAAAAAACTTTTCAAAAGAAAGTGTGGTGATACGGTTATCATCACACCCCTATGCAGAGATGCATCAGAGCCAGCCTTCATGTGTATGGATGAAGATAAACAGTCCTTTTTTTATTCCTTTTTTTAGGTGCTGCTGTTCCAACACCGGCAGCCTCCACATTCTAGGTAGCAAAATATTATTTGTTAATAAAGTAAAAAAATAAATAAAAAATAAAAATGTGATGCAGGGATGTCATTTTGCTCCTGAAAGACAAATTACAACAACTGTAACTGGGTTATAGTATTTTTCAGTTATGATACTTAATATTTTGATATTTATGGAAGCATATATTATTCAATTTTTGGAATATAGCCATGGGGGGGCTCAAGCCAGGGTTTCATTCTGCCAGTCCTGAGCGCGGATAAATACAGAGGGTTGTGTCAGGAAGAGCATCCAACATAAAATCTTTGCCAAACCAAATATGACAATCAGCCCTATGATATCCATACCAGATTGGTCAAGGCTGGGGTTAACAAAATCGTTTCTGTTCACCGAAAGGGGCCTGGTGGAAATTGGACTACTGTTGGTCAATGGAGAGGAGAAGAGGAAATTTATGAGTGATGAACTATAACAGGAAAAGGTAAAGGGTTGGTTGCTATGATGCAGAGGAGGAAGGTAGATATACTGTGTATTCAGGAGACTAGGTGGAAACAGGGCCGGCCCTGGTCTTCTGGGGGCCCTAAGCGAAATTTAATTTGTGGGCCCTCTAACTGATCAGCAGCACCAAAAAAACGCAACTGTTGTAATATAAATGAGATATCTCTATTAATACATTTGTGAATTATTGTTGCTGCCAAAGAATTGAATACAGTTTATTGCCTGCATGTTGAATATACATTAAGTGGTGCCAAACAAATTTTAAATGCAAAGAAAAAAGATGAATGACAAATGTATATAGATATATAGATATATATTTTTTTAATGTAACATTAGGCACTCAACAAATGACATTCACAAAATTCCAACTTTTTAAAAACAGCAACTTCATAGCAAATCAAATGACAATAAAACAATCCAACATAAAGAACACAACAGCGCAATGAGGGGGATTTTGGAAAGTCAGAGTCTTTCTCAGTCTGAAAAGGACCTCTTTGCACCAAATCCATTCTTACTGGATCAGAGAGTGCGGTTGGTCATTCAGCTGGACCAACTGGATTTGAGGTACCGGTAGGTGGAATTTTGGATCCAGTCGGCTCCTCTTCCATACACGCCTCTCTTGGAGCCTCTGGAACATGAGATACATAACTTCAATAAAAGCAAACAGTGAAAAGTCAAACAGTCAAATGTTTCCCTTTCAACAGTAGATGTGGTGACAGGAGTTTCTTCTGCAGCTAAAAAACAAGAATTATTATTATACAATAATCAATGATAAAGCTAATAAAATATGTATAGCAGAATACTAATAATATATTGGCTCGTTTAAAATCTGTGTGCAGGTTTTTCACAATTTTATGATCTTTTTATATATTTATGAGAGATTTATTGTTTGATTGTATATTTGCATAAGGTCATATTTCATTAATTTAATTATGAACAGTTTGGAGCTCCATACTCTTCAGCTGCTGTTTATGAAAAAAAGGGTTTATGCAGACACTGTTTTTTTTATTACTTTACATGCTTTTAAAATTACCTGAGATGAAATCTTCAGTGAAGTCAGGAACATCTTGGGATGTGGACGCTGCACCACCTCCAATACTTTTTAATACTTTTTGAGAGCAGAAGAAACTGTCGGCTTAGACGGAACTGTGCAAAACATCATCATTATGTAAAACCAAAACTGCAAAATACAAATAAGCAATAAATGTACCTATTTATAAATAATAAAATGTGAACACTGATTTGAGAATAAGTGGAAATATAAGCCTTTTATACACTTCTTTTTGTATTATTTTGTATGTTCATAATTTCAAAATTAGTACATTTATTTTGTTTGTCAATTATAAATGAGAACCTTTATTTCCTATGTATTTGGTAGTTTTTATTCTCCATATTTCATGCGAATGAAGGTTTTAAGACACACTCATTGTTGTAAAACTCAGACTACCTGACTGTCTATAACAGATAAACAATAGTTTTTATGCTGTAATAAACCGGAAAATGCAGAACGCACTAAATATGCGTTAGCAAAACAATGAAACAAAACGATAACGTGAGTTAAAACATTTTTCAGCCATGATATCTTTCTCATTATTTACTTTTCTTTACTCTCCGCCGTTTTAGAAGGTCATGTCCGACCTCATCTTAGAAACTTGGGTATCAAAATTATTTTCGAGTTTTCCATTGGAAATTACGACAAACGGGGTCGTAAATGTGCAAACTTCACCTCAGATCGCTAAGTATTTTACGTAAATTGCGCAGCTGCACAGAACTGCTGGATAACGTAAAAATAAAGCCCCAACATCCTCCAAACTTACCTGGTGACTGATGTTGAAGTTCTTTATCTTTTTTTAGCTCCTGATTGATAAAGTCTCTGAGGCATGACGTTTTCTTGTTGTCGCTTTGATCAGCGTGACAAAATGTGCTCGTTTTTTTTCTTTCCCCCAACTTTATTGAAACAAAATGCGCTCGTAAATGCACACCGTGCCAGGCTCAGATGCAATTATGTTGACCAATCGTTGCTAAATGGTGTAACGTCATTATTTGGGTTGCCAGATTGGTTCATGTGTGCTGACAGGGGGGAATCATTAAAGTGCAGCCAACTTTCTTTTGCACAACATTCAGAGCACACATTGGTAAGGAAGTTCTATGAAATGGGTTGCCAGATTTGGGTCTTTTTTAATTTAATTTTTGTCGCCACTTCGGGGCCCTGCTGGTGACGGGGGCCCTACGTGGCTGCGTAATTCGCGTATAGAGAGTCTGAGCTAGATGCTGTAAGAGACGGCAGCCACTCCAGCCGCTCCGCAGCACTGTTCCTCGTTCTTCAATCCTTTCTTTGTTTTCTTTCTTTTTCTTTTTCTTATCCTACGTTTTACTGATAGGTATCCTATGGATACGGACGTTTTTCACATTAGAGCCAGCTCTCTCGTTTATTCTAGAGAGGTTTTGCTGGCTCTCAGGAAGAGTGAGGACGGAGTGAGGCACGACATCCCAGTGGAATTGCGGAGGAGATACCGGGGCTGCAAAGCCGGGGCTAAGCTAAAGGCTAGGCTAGCGGACAATCGGAGGCGATATAAACCATCGCTTCCCTCCGTTATTATGGGAAACGTCAACTCACTGCCGAATAAGATGGACGAGCTGTCCGCTCTGGAGAACCAGCGGATTTACCGTGAGTGCAGCTTGCTCATTCTGACGGAGACATGGCTAACCGATAGCGTACCGGACGCTAACGTGGACCTGCGGGGATTTACAGCTGTAAGAGCCGACAGAGACACGAAGGCGTGTGGGAAAAGCAAAGGTGGGGGACTCATCATCTACACCAACAGCCGTTGGTGCAACCCTGGCCATGTCACAGTCAAGGCAGTGTGGTGTTGCCTAAATCTGGAACTGCTAGCCGTTAGTCTGCGGCCATATTATCTGCCCAGGGAGTTCAGTCACGTGATCTCCATCTGTGTTTACATCCCTCCGAGGGCGGACGCAGCCGCTGCCTGCGAGAAAATACACAGCATCACAGCACGGCTGCAGGCACAACACTCTGAGGCCTTCATAATAATTTCGGGGGACTTTAATCATGTCACCCTGGACTCCATCATGGCTACCTTTCACCAGGTTGTTAACTGTCCAACCAGGAAGAACAGGACAATAGATTTACTGTATACCAACGTGAAGGAGGCATACAGAGTCACCGCCCTGCCCCCACTGGGAAAGTCAGACCACAACCTGGTGTACATACAGCCCCAATACACACCCCTGGTCCAAAGGCAGGCTGTCTCCAATCGTTCCATCAGGAGGTGGACTCCTGAAACAGAGGAGGCACTGAGAGACTGCTACAACACCACGGACTGGGATGTGCTGCTGGGTGAACATGATGAGGACATCGAGGGGATGACACACTGCATCACAGACTATCTCAACTTCTGTGCAGATGTGGTCGCCCCCACCAAGACTGTTCGGTGTTACCCAAATAACAAACCATGGGTAACACAGGAAGTCAAGGCTGTCCTCAACCGGAAGAAGAAGGCCTTCAGGACTAAGGACAAGGGGGAGATGAAAGCAGCACAGAGGGAGGTGAAACGCTGCCTGAGGGAAGCAAAGGACTGCTACAGGAAGAAAGTGGAGTCGAAGCTGAGGGAGAACAACATGAGGGACGTCTGGGAAGGTGTCAGAACCATCACTGGACACAAAGCCAGGACCAGCACAGAGGGGGGGAGTGTAGAGAGAGCCAACGACCTGAACATGTTTTTCAATAGGTTCAGTGAGAACACTCCACTCCCCACCGTCACTGTAGCCTGCCCTCCCCCCGACATGTCCTCATCCACAGTCACCAGCAGCCCACCCTCCTCTCCCCCCCACCAGCTGCCGCAGCCACCACTCCTTCACACCCTCCCACTCTCACCTCTCCTGCACTACACCCCCCAACCTGCACCTTCTCCTCCTCCATGGGAGCTGAACAGCCCCCCAACCCATCTACCCTCCTCACAGCCCTTCCCCTGTTTCACGGCTGACCAAGTGAGGGGGGAGCTGAGGAAGCTCCGGCCCAGGAAGGCAGCAGGACCCGACATGGTGTTTCCACGGCTTCTGAAGACCTGCGCTGCTGAACTCGGGGAGCCGTTACAACGCATCTTCAACCTGAGCCTGCAACTTGGGAGAGTGCCCACCCTCTGGAAGACTTCATGCATCGTTCCGGTCCCCAAGAAGAACCGGCCCAGCGAGCTGAATGACTTCCGACCGGTGGCACTCACATCACATCTGATGAAGACGTTGGAGCGGCTCTTCCTCAAGCTCCTCAGACCCCAGGTGCTGCACGCTGAGGACCCCCTTCAGTTCGCCTACCGGGCAGAGGTTGGAGTAGAGGATGCCATCCTCTTCCTCCTACACAGAGCACACTCGCATCTGGACAAGGGAAAAGGCACTGTGAGGATTACTTTCCTGGACTTTTCCAGTGCCTTCAACACCATCCAGCCCCTTGTACTACAGGAAAAACTCTCCAGTATGCGAGTGGACCCGTGCCTGGTTGCTTGGAATTCCAGCTACCTCACTGACAGACCACAGTACGTCAGGCTGAAGGACATCACATCTGACACTGTGGTCAGCAACGTGGGAGCTCCACAGGGGACTGTACTTTCCCCTTTCCTCTTCACCCTGTACACCGCGGACTTCTGCTACAACTCGGACATGTGTCACATCCAGAAGTTCGCAGATGACACAGCCATTGTGGGGTGTATCAGTGGCGATGAGGAGGAGGAGTACAGGAGCCTGGTGGATGATTTTGTTGTCTGGAGCCACAAAAACAACTTACAGCTCTCTTGCGAGAATGCAAGGACCCTGGTCATCTAGGATTCATAGAACCGTGGTAACATACGTAAATTTTGTTCTATTTCATCCCTCCTGACCTCCAGAGGCAGTGCTTCAAGCACTAGATGGCCAATGCCAACAAAGTCCCAAGGGTTCAAGAAAACAGGACACAGCCTACCTCAAAGTACCAACCTAGAGAGCCGCAAGACGCTATCCATCGGGATGAGGTGAGGCCCATTCACCCTTGTGAAGGAAATAGTTTTATTATTATCATTGTTTAAATTTATTTGTTTAAATGTGTGTTTAAATGTTAATTTAGATTTACCTTTTTAGAAAACAGTTGTGTGATTGTTCATCTGTTTCTCATCCCCAGCTAGGAAGAGGGGGTTTTACGACACACTGTCCTTAGCTGAGAAGGAATACTGCTTGAACTTAGAATCCACCCAAATGTGTCATTATACGAAACCCCCTAATGAACTTTTCTCTTTGTCTGGAAATTGTAACCTCCTACTTGAATATTTAATAAAAGCAGCATGGGGAGAGTCAGTCCTTTGAGAAGAGAAGTGTGGTGGATGTCTTCTGTCACACTTGCTTCTTCTCCCTCGTGCATGAGAAACTTTATTCTTGTTGTGGCCTGTTGTTTCTAATTGAGTTTATCTTTAATGTCTAGATGCATTCATCTGACAACCCTGTAGAACCCGGTGAAGGTATCAAGGGATGACCAGGAGGTAGCCGCACAGATTAATTTAAACAGGACCCCATGGGCAGAAGCCCAGGATGTAGACACAGCTCTTTTGGAATTACACAACACCCCGGTCGGCAAGAGATGGCTGTGCATAGCAGAAGCTTGCCAAATGGCACCCACAACTCAGTGTGCCAAACAATGCTTAGAAAGAGCCTGTCCCCTGCAGGGGCCAGCAAAGCAAACAAACAGGCAATCCGTAGAGTCAACTCAGTTTACAGCCAGAGGGGATGGACAGGGCAAGGGCACACCTCCAACTTCAAAGCGGGCAAGGCACAGGGGCCGATGGCACAAAGCCAACACAGCCACTTTAGGGATGAAGGTAGCATCCGGCCAGAAAAGGACCCCCGAGCCATCAGGGGACCACTGGTTTTCAAGATGGCGCCAGTGTGCACGGCCTGCCATCTGTCAGCGGTATTTTTGTTTGTGTTTGTGCTACTTCTGACAACTGTCATTAAAAACATCAACTCTTTACTGGTGTATGATCGCCAGACGCTCCTGGATCTGAGCTTTTTTCCTACAAAGCTGGTGCAGTTTAGTCATGATGGTCAGGAGACGCTGCACCCGTTGCTGTCCAAGGTACCCGTTTACCTTTGCCACACCTCAGTGACGCTTCAGCGGAGGAAACGCCGCCGTCGTCGTTATCGGGGAAAACGCGGGGGTAAGCTGGCAAACCTGAAGTGGATGCTGACGACCTGTCTGAGGCGCTCTGCGGGGACCTCGCTGGATGAGTTTGGACCCGTTCATCGTAATAACACCCCCCAGCACAAAGTCCTCCGGTGGGCGACGATGTCGCGCACTGAAGAACGCACGCAGCTTGTAACGTAAATAAATACAATGGAAATTAATAAGTGTGAGTAAGCGTGTGAGTAGAGGGAGGAGACGCAGTCCCTGTTCTCCTCGCCCCAGGCAGCGCGGGGTGAACCTGGGAAGCTTGCGGCCGCTCCCCCGGGCCAGCCGGACCATCAACACCCTGGCCCCCCCACCCTCTGCCAGATTTTGCCTGGTGAACACTGGGTCCCTTGCAAAAACAAAACTTTCATCCTCAAAGATTTTTTCACCTCTCAGGGCTTGGATTTCCTTTGCCTGACGTGGCTGAATGTCGGTGAGTCCAGCGCGTTTTCTGAACTTTTACCGCCGCACTGTGATTATTTCAAATTCCCACGCACATCAGGCCAAGGACGAGGAATCGCCACTGTTCCTGTGCATATTAATCTGCATATAAATGTCTCCCTCCGTCTCTGCTGGTCTCCTTGTCGAGCTTTAATCTTGAACTTTTTGAACTGGGCTGCCCTACACCTGTGCTGTGTGCAGTAGTGTATTGTCCACCAAAACACAACAAAGACTTTTTAAATGAATTCTCTGGGCTGTTGGCTGAAATCCTGCTTAAATATGATCAAGTTCTTATTGTTGGAGATTTTAATATACACGTGTGCTGTCCAGACCATACAATGTCTAAGGACTTTTTAAGTCTTATTGACTCTTTTAATCTTGTTTAGCATGTGTTGGAACCCACGCAGGAACGTGGACACACTTGATCTGGTGCTGACATATGGACTCTCTCTTTCTAACCTGCTGATATGTGATGCCGTGTTTTCAGATCATATGCCTGTTTTATTTGACATCACCCTGCCCTGTAGCCCCTTTAGGCCTCGAGCTCCATCTCGGTGCGTCAGTATCTTTAATCCTTCCACTGCAGCTCTTTTCTCTGGTTCTTTCAATCAAACCAGTGTCATCCCACAGTCCACATGTTCCAGTACGGATGAGCTCAGCTCCTGGTTACACTCCACCTCCCTGACAGTACTGGATGCAGTGGCTCCATTTAAATCCAGGTAGCCTAAAGTTAAAACTGAGCCGTGGTTCTGGTTAAAAACTCACTTTTTCTCCCTGGCTTTTAACTCAGTGTGAGTTGATGTTTTTATTGGTTTTATTTATTTTTATTTAATTTATTGATTTTATTGATTTTATGCTGTTTGTTTTAGTTTGTTGTTTTGTTTTTATTTTGCATTGTTAAGCACTTTGGTCAGCCTCTGCTGTTTCAAAAGCACTTTATAAATAAAGTTGACTTAACTTCACACTGTAAACAGGCATCTGGAGAAAGCAGCCTTGAGGCACTTCAGGTCAGCTGCCGGCTGAGGCTCAAACAGTGGCAAGTGGAGTGCAGCCAGGAAAAATGACAGCTCCCTGTGCCCCTGCGGGACCTGCGGGACGTGGGGGGCACAGCCAATGGGCACCCTGATGGAACTAAGAGACCAGGCTGCATCTGCCAACAACGATACCGTCCAGCCTGACATGTCAACAAGAAATGGTGGCCATGCTCACAAACACGCACAGATACATTTTACAAGGAAGGTGGGACCTCGGACCATCTGTCCTTTACCCTATCCCTGGAGGGGGGTACCAGGCCCTCTGCGACAGCGGCTGTGTCCCTTGAGTGCTGGCTTCCTGGGCCCGGCAGCCCTTTCTCCACGCAGGGAGAGGGATCCCTGAGTTCTCTGGCAAGACCAAGAGCCTGGGATCACATCACATCTGAGCTTGGGGGTGTCCGTGTCCCTGTGGTGTGGGTTCTGGTCTTTGCCCCTGAGTGCTGGGCCTCGCCATATTTCCAACAGTGGGCGAGTCTGGTCGGGCCATATTTACGACACTTCCTGTGGATCCCCACCTCTCTTGGACCTCTTCCTCCTGTTATCCTGTCATGTTGTTCAGCCTAGAGACAGTGGTCCTGACGAAAATACAGGAAGCAGAGATGAAGATGCTGAGGTTCTCTTTGGAAATGACCAGGATGGATAGGATCAGCAATGAGTACATCAGAGGGACAGCAAATGCCAGAGGCTTTGGAGATAAAGTCTGAGATTGTTTGGATATGTCCAGAGGACACAATGAATATAAAGGTTGAGGGATGCTGAGTTTAGACCTGCCAGGCAAGAGGTCTAGAGGAAGACCAAAGAAGAAGTTAATGAATGGAGTAAATGAAGACATAAAGGTAGCTGGTGTTATAGGAGAGGATGCAGAAGACAGGGCTAGATGAAGGAAGCTGATTCGCTGTGGTGACCCCTGAAGGGAAAAGCTAAAAGGAAAAGATTGTATTTAATGTAAAAAATATATTCTTTGTTCTAATCTTGTGTGTTTTTTATGCTAATTTTTTGAGAACTAATAAAGCAAAAAACTACAAAAGGGCTGGGCACTAACCTCATCTGCTCATGAAAACTATAAGGAGACCTGCAGTTTAACGTTGAATAGCCACAGTGTGTCTGTGTCAAAAAAAGTGATCCGTGTCTCCTCTAGCGATTTAACTCATTTACTGCCACAGCCAAAAAGGTTTCGCAGGCGTTGTGTCATCTCACTTTTTTGCCTATCTTTGATTTTGCTGAGATAAGTTTTAGTTTAGCGTGAAAAAGCCACCATCAAACAGCCTGTTGATTGGTCTAGATTCTAACCAATCAGGTGTTTGTCTCATATTTTTTCTTTTATTTCATTTATTTATATTATATTGAACTTTTCAAAGACAAAATAAAAACTCCAGCAGAAGATGAACACACTACAAAATACACACTTCACTAGGGGGGGGGGGGGTACATCATACTCTCAGATGTCATCAACAGACTGTTAAAATACTTACAAAAATAAAATGAGAGAAAGAAAAAAAAAACAGGGGCCAAATGATTGCACAGGGGGGGTATTCCAGAAAGCATGTTTAAACTACCCTGACTTTAACCCTAAACTCTGGCTGAAATCTGACTGAACTTGCTTACTATTGGTATGTCAAGTCAAGTACATAAAGACATTCTCAACTTAAAAGAATTACTTCTATTGTTAATAAGTAATTGAGATAAATATATTCAACCTACTTAGTGTTTATGCAACTCAAATTTACATATTTATCTAACTAAATGTCATAGTACTCCAATTCAATTAAATGTTTTCCATCTTATTTTATAGTACTTATAGTATAGTCCTCTCCCTTCCTCTCACTGAATGTGCAGATGCTTAAGCATAGTAGGACAAACTAACTCAGCAAAGCACAATGAAACAACTAAACACATTTATTCAAAAACCCACACTTAAACCCAAACCGGTCCAGACAGGCAAAGGGAATGTTATCCCGTGCATCCAGCAGCATATACAGCCACACAGTTCATGGAAGAAATGTCTTCAAACTTCACGTTTGAAGACATTACAGCCGTGGTCCGAGTCGTCTGTCCACCAGCTAATTTCTCTGGACGCGGGGTCTCAAACACGAGCGCAGTGCGTCCCTGGAGCTGAGCGGCTCCCTTGCGTTTATGGTCAACAAGCGGTGAGCAGGAAAGTTAATTTCGAGAATAAAGTCAAAGTGTCATTCTTCTCTTTAATAAATGCAGTTTCTAATACAATCTTGTTATGTTGAGAATGAGACGCTACTGCTGGGTTGTGATAAAACGTAACATTTACTAAAAATGCTGCGTAACCCAGAAGTCATGGCAACCGCTGAGTCACCATGGCAACAGTTACATACACAACAACAACAAAAAAGTCCTACACAAAAAATGTTCTGCGTGGCCCTAAAAGTCTGTCCTT